>CAWTZC010000172.1:0-28566 GCA_963919715.1 Microtus obscurus | reverse complement strand
ATAGCCACAAACAGCATAAAATATCTCGGGGTAACTCTAACCAAAGAAGTGAAGGATCTATTTGACAGGGAACTTTAAGGCATTGAAGAAAGAAATTGAAGAGGATACCAGAAATGGAAGGATCTCCCTTGTTCGTGGGATTGGGAGGATCGAAGCCAGATAGTAAAAAAATGGCAATCCTACCAAAGGCAATTTATAGATTCAATGCAATCCCCATCAAGATCCCATTAACAAATTCTCTCACTGATCTTGAAAGGACAATAATCAACTTTATATGGAATAACAAAAAACCCCGGATAGCCAAAACAATCTGTCATACAATAAAGGTACTTCTAGAGGCGATTACCATCCTTATGACTTTAAACTCTATTACAGATGCTACAGTATGAAAACAGTGTGGTATTGGTCACAAAAATAGAGAAGTCGACCAATGGAATCATGTAGAAGACCCGGATCTTAACCACAAACCTATGAACACCTCATTTTTCGATAAAGGTGCCAAAAGTATACAATGGAAGAAAGAAAGCATCTTCAACAAATGGTGCTGGCACAAACTGGATGTCAACCTGTAGAAGAATGAAAATATTACCCATACCTATCACTATGCACAAAACTCAAGTCCAAATGGTCGCAGACTTAATATCAATCCGAACACACTGAACTGATAGAAGAGAAAGTGGGAAGTACCCTACAACAGATGGGCACGGCAAGATCGCTTGGTATAACCCCAGCAGCACAGTCATTAAGGGCAAACATTGAATAAATGGGACCACTGAAACCAGAAGCTTCAGCAAAAGACACTGTCACCAAGACAAAAAGGCAACCCACCGACTGGGAGAAGATCTTTCGATAACCCCGCAGAATACAGACAAAGGTCTGATCTCCAAAATATATAAAGAACTCAAGAAACTAGATTTTAAAATGCTAATTAACCCAAATAAAAAATGGGGCACTGATCTGAAGAGAGAATTCTCAACAGAAGAAGTTCAAATGGCCAAAAAGGCACTTAAGGTCATGCTCAGCCTCCTTAGCGGTCGGGAAATGTATAATCAAAACGATTGAGATATCATTTACACCTGTCAGTGAAATGGCTAAAATCAATAACACCAATGATAGCCTTTTGCTGGAGAGGCTGTGAGTAGCAAGGGGTACCCTCACCCACTGCTGGTGGGAATGCAAACTTTCGTGCAACCACTTTGGAAAGCAGTGTGTAGGTTTCTCAGGAAAATTGGGATCAACCCACCCATGGACCCAGCAATGCCACCCTTGGGAATATACCCACGAGGTGCCCGATCATATGACAAGGACATTTGTCCAACTATGTTCATAGCAGCTTATTTGTAATAGCTAGAACCTGGAAACAACCTAGATGCCCTTCAATGGAAGAATGGATAAGAAAAGTGTGGAATAGATACACATTAGAATACTACTCAGCGGTAAAAAACAATGACTTTGCGAAATTTGCATGGCAAAGGGATGGAAATAGAAAACACTATCCTGATGAGGCAACCCAGACCCAAAAGGATGAAAATGGGATGTACCCACTTATATTTGGTTTCTAGAAATAAATAAAGTGTCAGTGAGTCTATAACGTGATATCAAAGATCTAAATAGGAAGGTGAACCCAAAAGAAAAACATATAGCTATCCTCCTGGTTATGGGAAGTAGACTAGATTCCTAGCAAGAAACGGGGATTTGGGGGTGTGGTGGGAGGGGGGGAAGGGAGAAGGGGAGAGAAATGTAGAAGGGGAGGGGGGGATTGGGGAAACGGGATGATTGTAAAGGAAGGAGTTGGTTAGGGAGCAGAGAAGCACACATCTTAATTAAGGGCGCGATCTTAGGGGTTGGCAAGAGACTTGGATCTAGAGGGGCTCCCAGGTGCCCAGGGCAATGTCCCCAGTTAGTTCCCTGGGGCAGCTGAGGAAAGGGAACCTGAAATGACCCTATCCTATAGCTCACATACTGATGAATATCTTGCATATTACCATAGAAATTTCACCGGCGATGGATGGATATAGAGACAGAGACCCACACACTGGAACACTGGACTGAGCTCCCAATGTGTCCCAATGAGGAGCAGAAGGAGAGAGAATATGAGCAAAGAAGCCAGACCACATGTAAGGGGCAAGCCCCACCTCGGGGAGACAGTGGGGGCTGACTCTTTGGGAGCTCGGCCAACCAGCTGGACTGTGACTGAAAAAGCATGGGATAAAACCGGACTCTCTAAATCTGGCATGGACAATAAGGGCTGCTGAGAAGCCAAGGACCATGGCACCGGTTTTGATCCTGCTTCATGTTCTGGCTTTGTGGGATTTTCCCCAGTTTGGATGTTCACCTTCCTAGACCAGATGATGGGGGGGAGGACTTTGGACTTTCCATGGGTAGTGGGAACCTGACTGCTCTTGAGGCTGGAGAGGGAGGGGGAGGAGTGGGGGAGAGGGAGGAGGAGAGGGAGGAGTGGGAGGGAAATGGGAGGCGGGAGGAGGCTGAAATTTCTTTTTTTTCCAATAAAAAAATAAAAATTAAATAAAAATAACATTTTTTAAGGAAAAAAAAGAAATTTTCAAAGATTAAATAAAATAGCAATATTATTAATGACAAAAAAAGAGAATAGCTAATTGTGGTTTGGGGAAAAACAGGGCAAGTGGGAGTAAAACTGACTGAAACATCTTCTAATATTCATAGAAAAAACCGACCTTTACCATAATTTGGAGAAGGGTGCAAACTCAGTAACAGTCACAAAAGACCAATGCAGTTCTCAGTGGGTTTATCAACTCAGCAGGGCCTACTATTTAATGACAACCAATGTGAACCTTTAATAACAAGTATATATCTGTGGTCTTTAAAATGCTTCTCTATTGGAATTTCCATGTAAGCAAATAATATTTTTGTTATATCCCCAGATCCTCCCACACACTACAAAAATTCACCAACTCCAAATTCCACAGTCTTTTCTGTTCCTCTTTTTAAATTTTTTAAGTTTTTGAAGAGGAAAATGTGATGATTTCCCATTGAGAGTTAAATATTTCACAGTCTCGAAAACATTATCTACTGGTACGTTCTGGGTCTGATCTATAAATTATCTACTACAAAAAAAAAAAAACTTCTTCTGATGAGGGCTGGAGAGATACAAATAATCTATAGTTATAAATATAGTTTGAGAGACAGATAGCACACTCACTTAACATAATTACAGTATTAATTTATATCATGGGGCCTATTAATCTAGCCTGCCACAAACTTTTGTTCTAGTTATTCTTTCTAAGGTTCTTAGAGCATCTAAAGCAGCCATGGCAGAGAACTGATGGCAGCCTCAGCAGCTTCTACACAGGGCACCTTCACATGTGCATCCTTGATGGGGGACACAGACCTCCAGAGACAATCTGTCTAGTATACACAAACTTTAAAAAGTTCAAATACCCACATCATCCATGACTCCTGTAGCCCCTCTAGTTTTCTCCACCCCCTATTCTGTCACCTTTGTGAGGCAGTTTTTCCCTATTTTTAAACACTTCAGCTAATCCCATAAACACCTACCAACCAACATCTCTTCTACCTTCTTCTTGGACTTATACCATGTTCCTGATCTAGCAATGTTAGACAGTATCATTCCTTGTGCTCTTGGCCTAACAAACTTGAATGTCACAGTATACAACTTTTGTTATCACTCAACCCAGTGACCATCAAACATACCCTGCCCCTGACTCATATTCCATGTCCATATAGACATTGACATACTTTCCCAGTCTCCATTAATTCACTCTTTCCTTATTTCCCTCAGCTCATTTCCATTTTCCTTTGTTCATTTTTCTTCAATCCCCATTTCAATCTCTTAGAAAAAACTCATTGAATTTACTATTGGCGTAAGGATGAACACCTGTTCTGACTCAGAATTGAACTGGATCCCCAGACAAAAATCACTACTTGGAAGAGTTTCTAGAAGTTTTGGCATGAAGAATGAATTTGAAAACTAGTGGTCATTGAGCAGGTGTATCCTTTCATGAGGAACCTTTATTTAATCGCTGGCAAATCTTGAGTCTTCTGTAATCGGAAATACAGTCTTGTCTTTTTGCTGTATATTGTCCTCCACAGCCCCAGATATGGATACTCCATGAGGAACTTTTCCTAATCTATGCTGCTGACAAGCATCACTGTAGCAAAAATACTGCTGGGAGTGAAGAGGAAGGGGAGCTCAGAGGTCGTGCTCCCCTTCCCGGCAGACGCACGTGATGCAGCAAGCTGCCAGGTCAGACATAGTTGAATCTTTCCCGGTAAGACCGTGCTACGCAGTTTACGAGAGATGGGTTGGACGGGGATATCAGAAATAGCCAGCAAGGGCTAGAGCTAGTGGCCAAGTAGTGTTTAAAAGAATACAGTTTCCATGTAATTCTTTCGGCGAAGGTAGCTGGGTGGCAGGGACACAGCCCCGCTGCTCCTATTAGGCAAGGCAACAAGCCAGAAGCCCGGAAACAACCTAGGTGCCTCTCAGTAGAAGAAGAAAGAATGTGCAGCAGATATACACTTTAGAGCTCTACTCAGTGGAAAAAAAACAATGACATCTTGAATTCTGTATACAAATGGATGGAAATAGAAAGCACTTTACTGAGTGAAATAACCCAGACCCAAAAAAGAGGAATATGTTATGTACTCACTCATAAGTGGATTCTAGCCATAAACAAAGCCGACATATAAGCCTATAATTCGTGGATCCTAGAGAAGCTAAATAAGAAGGCGAACCCAAAGAAAAACATATTTATCTCCTGGATATTGGCAAGTAACAAGATCAAAAAGTTGGGACATGGGGATGGAGTGGGTTGGAGGAAGGGGAGAAGATGGGGGAGCAAGAAGGGAGAAGGGAAGGACTGAGGAGAGCTTGGGGGATGGGATGGATGAGATGGAGGGAAGGGTACATAGTAGGGAGCAAGGAAAAAGATATCTTAACTAAGGGGAACTATTTTATGGTTGGCAAGAGACTTGGCCCTAGAGGGGTTCCCGAGCGTCCAAGGAGATTTCACCAGCTAGGTCCTTTGCAGCAGAGGAGAGGGTGCCTGAATTGGCCCTTCTTCTCCGCATAGCCACACTGATGAATATCTTGCATATCACGCATAGAACCTTCATCTGGCAAAGGATGGAAATAGAGACAGAGACCCACAATGGAGCACTGGACTGAGCTCCCAAGGCCCAGATGGAGAGCAGAAGGAGGGAGAACATGAAAAGGATGTCAGGGGCCGTGAGGGGTGTGGGTCTACCCGGGAAGACAGTAGGACTGATCTATATGGGAGCTCACCAAGCGCCAGGTGGACTGAGTTGAACGAGCATAAGTGATCAAACCGGATTCTGAATGTGGCTGACAATGAGCGGATTGAGAAAAACCAACGATAATGGCATTGGGATTTGATTCTACTGTGGTATGCACTGGCTTTTGGGGAGCCTAGTCTGTTTGGATGGACACCTTCCCAGACCTGGATGGATGGGGGAGGGCCTCGGACTTCCCCACAGGACAGGACACCCTGATACTTCTCTTAGGACTGGAGAGCGAGGGAGACGTGGGGAGTAGGGGCAGTAATGTTAATGAAGCGAGCAATGCATCAGAAAATCAAAGAGACTAAAATACACCAGAAATTGATCCAGTCCTTAAAAAGTTAACACGCAGAGAAACTATTCCCTAACACCTTCATAGTCCCACCAAAAACCTCAATAAAACTCTTTAATGGGGAAATTACTTAGTAATTATCACAAAGCTAGTTCAAGATATCTCTTTCATATTTTGAGAGGTTATTTCAGCAAGAGTTTGCATCTGCATCCAGGCTAAATAGAAACATTCAGCAATCCCCGCTAAAGTCTGACTCCCTGGAACTGATATATCCAGTAATATATTGTTTCTTGATATTCTAGATGGATTCTGTTAAATTTACCAGCTGAGCTGCTAACCTACAACTTTGAAATGTTTGCTTAATTGAAATTTATATATCACAAAAAGCAGAATGTGGAGTTCTTTGAAAGAGTTCATTGAACATGTGTGAGCTATTGCTGGAAATTCTAGGGACACATGAATACCTATGAAAATTAATGGGGATGGCATTTGAGAGCTTTTTTATGAGGTTGTTTAGAAAACTGATTCGGAATCTTTGCTTGCTAGGATATTTATGAATCACAAAGCATGGAAACACTGACCTTCATCAGCATATACATGATAAAACAGAGAACCACTGAGGCTCAGAATGTTTTAGTTTCTCCCAACTGAACTTCAATGTTGACTGAGATGGTTTAGCACATTCAAAACAATGAGTAATTATGTTGATAGAAAAAACTGGCCAATTCTAGGATAAATGAAAAAATACACTAATAATTTCTTTACCCAAGAGTGGCTAGGACTCTGGCAATATGCTTTCAAAGATGCCTTCAGTTTGGATACATAGGAAGAAGCAGATGCACTTGATAGAAAGCACACAACTTTTTTCACAGCACACTGAGAGGTGTGAACCACTCCTATTTCTCAATCTGGAGTCCTTTGAAAACTTCCAGTAATTAATAGTTTGTCTTCTGAGTGACATGATTTTGCTCAGGAGCACACAGTTTAGGCTGCACTGATCAAATAACCGTAACAAAACTTTCCTGACTCATATTTATGTTTCCATTGGTGTTAAAAAAACTTTGTAAAACTGAAACTAAAAACTGCAAACAAATGTGACAATCTAAGAATCATGGTTATACCTGCTATAATCCTTTCTTATACCTTTCTGTAATTTACTAGGTGTTTGATCTAGACAATCACAGTCTGTTCATTGCCAAGACAAGACCATAGAGAATGTTTTGGTAAAGAACTGTTCTTTTAAAAAGTTTTTTGGGGGCAGCAGAAGCACTAGAAACACATGAATATCACAGGCTGTGTGCAACCACAATCACCTACATTTGAACTGAGCATTGCTATGTCATGCCAACTTTCAAACACCAACTCCAACAAGTTTTTCTCATAATGTGCCAAGGTGTCCCAAATTAATGTCATAATGCAAAAAAAGACAATGTTCAACCATTTGCCTCATCCCTACAGGCAAAGCTTGAATCAAATATATTTATTTGTTATTATTCCAGAAAAGGGAAACACAAGTTATACCCATGAAAAGGAGCTATGTGCTTGGGCTTTCACATAACAACATGGAAACTTGTTTAGAATGTAGAGTGTGGTATAGAAACTAACTCACTGTTAGGCTGGAGGTGCCTGAATAAGAGAGCTGGGAACTGTGAATAGGCAGAGGTGAAGAAAGCTCTCAGTGTACTTTAGAAAAAAAAGTACCTGAACTTTGGGTAAGGGGGTGTAATTGAAAAGAGTCAAAAAGAGAATGCCCTGACATGTCCGCATTATCTCTGTGGGAGTTGTGGAAATCTGGAAGGAATATTTTTGCCCCTTTCTTGTATTCCTCGCTGTACTTGTTTTGTTCAGGCTAAATGTAAATACTCACTTCATAGAGAAAAAGACACTCAGCTAGATTCCTTCCTCTGAGTGCTCATCTGTAGAACATCACTGTACTACAGGCCACACTGGGAGGGAGAGGAAACCAGTGGACCAACGTAACTCTTTGCACTTCAGGGGTCCCTCTGAAATGCAATTTTGATTTCATACTTGCATGTAATGTTGCGACTGGTTTAGGAGTCAAAAAGTTTTCTGAAACCTTTGAATGATAATTACCAAAAGCAATTATGAGCTTCTTGGGAGACTAAAGAAAAACATGCTTAACAGGCTCTTACTGTTTCACTATCCCCAGAGGCTGAGCAACATTCATGTGGGAAGTTGTAGGAAATATCAGTCTGTCTTATGAGAGACTTGTGTGAAAGTCAGGGTGTCTCACTAGGCTCCAGTTCTCTGACAAAGTTCTTTTACTCAACAATTAAGTTAATAATTTTCATCACACCTAAGCTATGGCACTTTAATACACCTAGCATAAGAGCAAAATCATTTGGGGAAAATTCTTAGAGATCATCTAATGAAGTATCAGTAAAAGCGAAAAGCAAAAAGTCATAGATCTGCACTAAAAATTGTTGCATTCTTTATACAACCAAATGCAAGCAAATTAGAAGCGCAGATATGGAAATATGCTAGAAGTTATAGTCACCATGACTGCAAAGGATAAAAAGCTTGAACAGAGCCCTATCCTAGAAGAGTTTATACAAATAGCATTTTTAAAAACTAAATCAACATTATGTATCGCATAACCTAGCGCTACCTTCTTAACTAAAAAGCCCAGAATGGAGAATATAGAATTTTACAATTAAATTTAGTGAGAGAAAATGAGGCTTATTCATTGTTCAGCAATTAATGAAGAAACAAAATGAGCAGATTCAAGATTTCCGCTCTATCCACAAAGTAATCCACCTTAGTGGGGTTTTAGCGCCAACAGAGAAGTATAAGTACCACCACTACGGACACACCTATAAGTCTTTGGTCCCAGACTTTCCCAAAAGTCAATAATTCATTAGAAAAAAATTGAAACACAGAGAGCTATTGACCTTGAGTTGTGGGCACTTATTACATGGAAAGATCACTGCACAAACTGCAGCTAAGGGTGAGCATGCTGAATTGACTTTAGTGCCCGAGTCCCCGATCTCACTTCAGCTAAAACCACTGGATATAAGGCCTAGCACACTAACTGGTCAGAGAGTGAATTCAAAACCCCACTGAGTAATTAAGAACACCAGGTGGGACACACAGAGAAGCTCCTGCAAGAAACAGAACTACTAAGGGAAGCTTTGAAGGGCAAAGCATGATAAAGGGTGTGAGTGTTCTCAGGTCTGCTCTTTGTTTTTAAGGCAACCCAGTTTATCCCAGAATATCTTTAATCATATATATATATTTTGTGTTGTGTGTGTGTGTGTGTGTGTGTGTTAATCTGTGTATTGCCACATTGCTGTGACTTTCGGGCAATGTTCGTGGCTCTGCAAAGGGCCTGCACTGTTTCAAGCAGCTGGCATGGCTTCTCATTGACTCTGCTCACTCTCTCTCTTCTCTAAATCATAATGTTGATTTAGTTATTAAAAATGATATTTGTATAAATTCTTCTAGGATAGGACTCCGCCAGACTTTTTATCATTGCAGTCACGGTGACTATGGAACTTCTGGCATATTTTATATGTTTTCAACCTGGATATATTCTGTTAAGCTCATTGGCCAAAAAACATCTTCTTTATTAACCAATGGTAACAAAACATATTCACAACATACAGGTAAGCTCACACAGTTTAGTGGGTTGTTATGGGTAATGACAAAGATTTTGATATTCTTGATGGAAAAAGCCAGTAAAAAATCAGTGACCCACAATATTATAATAGTCCATTTAATAGAGTTACTACATTGTAATAAAAATATCAACACCTTATAGTGATCTGTATTGGCAATATCTCTTTTTCACAAACAGTGCAGGAATACGAAAATTAATTTAAAAAAATTTAAATCAGGCATCTGTGAACTTCATTCACTGTTACATGTTTCAGATTGTGACATGGCAAAGCTGCATGACCTCACTCTGGACTGAAGTCCTTAAATATTTTTGGAATGAGTGACTATACCAGTTCACTCTCACAGTGCTTCTAAAGAAGCACATGCCCCCAGCTCTGGAGTTGGACCCAGGCTACTTCTAAAACGGCTCCATTAAGTTCTGCCTATAGCACTCAACCAAGTTACCAGTCTTCCAGTCTCACCCACAATCATTAGATCTGTTTTGTCACAACAACCCCATTTTTGGTACTAACTTTTTTATTTATTAATTTTCTATTTTTTAATGAAATACCATGATCATGAGTAGATTATATTGGATTTTTTTTGTGCATCCAGTTCCAAATAATCAGAGTCCATCGTGGTTGGTAACAAGAGTGCAGGAAGCTGAGAGATCCCTTCTTGGAACCATAAGCACAAGCAAAATTTAAAAATAAACAAAACTAAAAGCAGGGTAAACCTGAGTTGAAATTTCCTTTATGCAAGGCTGCATTCCCCAAGATTCTTTAAACAACAAAACCACCTAGGTATCAAATGTCCAAATGTCCAAATGCCCAAGCCTATAGGTGATACTGCTTATTCAAAGCACCACAGGTAAGTTATTCTGACATACTTTGAAACTTTAACACAAGGAACTCCCCTGCCGCGTGGCTTATGTAGTATTTAAGCAAAAGGGTCTTGGCAAAATGGAATAGTAGCTTAGAATGTCTAACACCTTCTGTAATACCAGAGTTGAATTCTCAGTCCTCACATGAGACCCTAAAATGCCTATAAAACACCATTCCAGAAGACCCAGTTCCGCTTTCTAGCCTCGTGAGTACCAGCACACATATGGCACAGATATGAAAAGCACAAGGACTTTAAATAATAGAGAATGGCTGCAAACCTCTATCTTCTGGTTGAATAAGCTTTTTTGGTGTTCTTGCCATAACTAAAGTGATATTTTAACTCTTTTCTAGCTTCATTTGCATATCACTTTTCCTCATGTAATTTTCTATTGTACAACTGAGTATAGTAGCTTTGTAAAGTATAGATTTTGATAGCGGTTTTTCCTTTTCATCCATATTAAATATTCTTGAATTCCTGTGTTTCTGTTTTACTGTGTGCTCAAAATTTGCAGATATAATGTGGATATCAATAATCTTACTTGATTTTGGCTATACTGACACAGCTTTTGCCTGGAGTGCAGTGAGACACCCATACCTCTGTGAGACATCGAAAAAACATTTGGCACCCAATTCTTACTACCTTACATATAAGCATATGCTATTGACTCTGTCATTTTAGAGATAGAATGAAGGCACTCAGCATTTATTCTGGTAAGTAAAAACTGGGAATTTTCACAACATTCTTAACCTGAAAACCAGGAGCTGACCCTTCCACCTCAGATTAAATGAAAATTGCAAAATGGTGGTTCCAGATGGAGGAAAGATTCAGTCACTGGCCTGTATCCCAGCCTGATACGGCATCCCACCTCCAAAATCTGGCTGAGAGAGATATCTCCTCACACTCTGAGCTTACAAACATTCACAGAGAATGAGTCAGTGACCTCCATGGTTTTCCATCTTGGGAGACAAGCTGAGCCAAAGTAGCGCAGTCTGGGTGAATGCTTGTATGCCAGAAGGAAGGTTCTGGGATACAAAAAGATGCAGCGGAAATTCATTCAAAGGACAAGAAATCTTTCTGAGCTCTGAAATGAGCTACTGAAGAGATATGCGTTGAACATATACTATACCGAACAACACACTCTATACCCTGGTGTGAATAATAAAATCTTCTTTATCAAGCATGCAAAAGACATAGTAAATCGTGGAAGAAATCTAACATTGGAAGAGCTTAAAGAGTATAGGGAGTTATGCCACTCATTTTTCCATGTTATTTCTATAAAACATTGTCTAGCTTTTTTTTACCACACACACATAGATAATGGCACTTTAATATCTTCACATACCATAATAATAATTTTATGAAAAAATATGTATTGTCTGCAACTGGAAAAAAATGCAAGATCTGAATCTGTTTCTGGAATTTTAAAAAAAATGTTTTTCAATAGCAGTAAAACGCTCATTGAAGTTGGGGACTGATGTGTGTGGCTTAAAGGTCAGAGGTGTGAATACTGAAATTACCTTAACCTCCTAAGTGTGGAACCAAGGTGTTAAGGAACTGAGCCAATAACTATAAGTCTTACATGATGGATCAACAGCTGTGTCATCTGCTGAGTTTAGAAATTTTTTTTACATTTTTTTATTGGAAAAAAATTCTGCCTCCCTCTCAGCCTCCCGTTTCTCCCCCTCCCCCACTCCTCTCCCCTTCCCCTCACTCCTCTCCCCTCTTCAGTCCAGAGAGAGCAGCCAGGGGCTCCCGCCCTGTGGAAAGTCCAAGGTCCTCCCCACTCCATCCAGGTCTAGGAAGGAGAGCATCCAACACAGCACCAGGGCTCCCACAAAGCCGGTACATGCGGTAGGACAAAACCCAGTGCCATTGTCCTTGGCTTCTCATCAGCCGCTGCGCTATGTTCAGAGAGTCCAGTTTCATCCTATGCTTTTTCAGTCCCAGTCCAGCTGGCCTTGGAGAGCTCTCAGCAGATCAGCCCCACTGTCCAGTGGTGAGTGCACCCCTCGTGGTTCTGACTTCCTTGCTCATGTTCTCCCTCCTTCTTGCTCCTCATGTGCTGGGGGACTTGGGAGCCCAGTCCAGCGTCTCCAATGTGGGTCTCTGTCTCTATCTCCATCCATTGCCAGATGAAGGTTCTATGGTGATATGCAAGATATTCGCCAGCATTGCTATAGGATAGGGTCATTTCAGGTTCCCTATCCTCAGCTGCCCAAAGAACTAACTGGGGACATCGCCCGGGCACCTGGGAGCCCTTCTAGGTTCACGCCTCTTACCAACCATAAAAGAGATGGCTCCCCTTAATTAAGATATAACTTCCCTGCTCCCATATCCACCCTTCCTTTGTTCCATA
This sequence comes from Microtus obscurus, assembly GCA_963919715.1. NCBI lineage: Eukaryota > Metazoa > Chordata > Mammalia > Rodentia > Cricetidae > Microtus > Microtus obscurus. The sequence continues at coordinate 16,114 of CAWTZC010000172.1, read as the reverse complement.
CCCTTCATACTAAATACCTCGTTATTACATTTTATATTTGAATGTCTAAGAAATGTTATTATTTAATACCTACTGAGTCTCAGGCCTATTTGATACATTTGTGGTTTTCTTTCACAGAAAAGATTAAAAATAATGTGTTAAAAATGAATGTTGTCTTGGCATAAAAAGAAACACATTGATCAATGGAGTCAAATCAAAGACCCAGAGATAAATCTACACACCAATGGGAACCTGATGACTGATGAAGAAGTCAGAAAGACACAACAGGAAAAAGGGAAAAAGAAAGAAAAGAAAAACATTTTCAACAAATTGTGCTAGCCAACTATTTGTCTTCATATAAAACAATGTAAATCCTTTCTCATATTTATCCCCCTTCACAAAACCCAACTTCAAGTGGATCAAAGACCTCAAAAATAAAACCAGACACCCTTAACCTAGTAGAAGAGAAAGTAGGAAATAGCTTTGAATGCATATCACAGGAGACAATTTCCTTAACAAAACACTAATTGGGGCCACCAAGTCACTAAGATGAATACTTGATAAATGAGACTTTGAGAACCTAAAAACCTTCTGGAATGCAAAAGATACCATCAATCGGACAAAAATGGCAGCCTGCTGAATGAGGAAAAGATTTTCACCAACTCCACACCCATCCAATAGAGAAAATATCCAAAGTATACATATAGCTCCAAAGCCACAGAGAAACCCTGTCTCAAAAAAGAGAGAGAGAAAGAGAGAGAGAGAGAGAGAGACAGGGGGGAGAAAGAGAAAGACAAAAAAATCTTAAGAAACTAGACATCAGCAAACCAAACAATTCAGTTTAAAAAATGGGTAGCAGATCAATATAGAGAAATCTCAACAGAGGAATCACAAATATCTTAGAAACACTTAAAGAAATATTTCCACATTCCTAGCCATCAGGAAAATGCAAATCAGAAACTACTTTGAGATTTCACCTTACACATGTCAGAATGGTTAAAATCAGCAAAACAAATGATAGCTTGTTGAGCCTGCCTCACTGATAAAAGGTAACAAGCCATGTGGCTAAACATAGACAAGAGTTAGAGGCTAATTTGAGTTGTAAGAGCTAGTTAATAATAAGCCTGAGCTAATATGCCAAACAGTTTATAATTACTATAAGTCTCTGTGTGTTTGGGGGGACTGAAAAGCTGTGGGATTGAGCAAGACAACAGAAATATCCATCTACAGTAGCTCATACTGGCAAAGATCTGGAATACTTTTCCATTGCTGGTGTTAATGCAAACTCATACATCCACTATGAAAATCAATACGGTAAGTTTCCTGAAAAATGGTAAATGATATACCTTAAGATCCAGCTACATATCAGTTTGGAGCAGAAGTAAAACCAAAAGACACCAGCATCTCACCACAATGACATTTGCTCAACTATGTTCATAGTAGCTTTATCCACTCTATCCCAAAAAACTTGAAATGACCTAGATGTTCTTAAATGAAAAATTAGATAAAGAAAATGTAGTGGATTAAGAAAATAGAGTCTTACTCAGCTACTAGAAAAAAAACATGACATCATGAAATTTTTCAAGCAAATGGGTGGAATCAGAAGAAATACCCTGAGGGAGGCAACTCAGATCCACAAAAATAAACTATAATATATATTCACTTATAAGTGAGATACAACTGTTAAGTAAAAGATTCACACTATAATCCATATACCCAGAGATATTAAGTAAAGCGGACAGGACTATGGAGGAATACATGTATCTCCTGGAAAAAAGGAAATAAAATAGATTTTGTGGGTTGCCTGGGGGCAAGGTGGGAAATGGTAGAATGCTGGTATCAGGTAGAGGAAGATACTGGGACTACAGGTAGAATTTATGGCATTTGGGGCACATGTGGCAACCTATTGTAGTGAAAAACTTCCCAAAATCTATGAGGATGAACCCACTGAGGACACTCTAGTAATCGAGAATATGGAGATTGAAGTGTCCATCTTCCATAACCAAGCTAGACTCCCAGCGGGTAGAACTGGGACAACAACCAAGCCACAAAACCTGAAACTCACAAATTGACCCACTCGCAAAACTGCATGGGGCAATGGTGGTCCAGAGCTTGAGTGAGAGCCAATTAAATGATTGGTCTGACTGGCCATTTACCGCAACATTCTCCTAATGCTGTCTTGTCACTGTGCATGTCATCTATTTTCTTTTTAAACTTTTGAACTGTTTTCAAAATTGCATACTAGAAGGTGTATCTTTTTCATTCAAAGACATTCTTAATGTAAACATCCTCCACTTTCTCATCTGAACATATTTGATGTTGTAAATGCATGCTTCAAAGTAACCACTTTCTAATCTAAGAATAGAGAATATTTCATACTGTTGTTGAAGCACGCCCATCATTTAATGTGTGGAAACTCAGATAACCATGGATCCAGAATGGATTTCTTCACTAGGGAATAGTGCGTGAACTAATTTGATACTAGTGTGGGAAATAAGAGCTTACTCAGATAGCAGCCTCACTATTCTTTCTTTTGTGCTTACTTGTCATTGCCTCTCCACTGTAACATGGTCCTATTCTTTTTCCCCCTTTTACTGAAAACAGATTCCTTTCTCAGATAATCTAAACTGTAATCTGCATTACAATTTTTCCTCCCCTACTACTCCCTAATTTTTCTTAAAAACTATACTTGGGATTTCCCCACATACAATATGTGCATTAATTGATTGCACACTACAGTCCCAGTTCACAATATCAGTGATGTCAAAAATTAAATGGAGATGTGCTCTTGGCACCCACACTGGTTCTGCATTCTTGATGCCTAGTGATTCCTTTATACCACCACAGTAAACTCCAAAATTTCAATTCATTCTCATGGTCACAGAGAATTTATAAAGGAAAATTTATTCAATGATAACTACTAAAACCATATCAGGGATTGGACAACGTAATTGTGTTCTAATTTACAGATTGGTCAGTTATTTGTTTTCTTTTCCACTAGTTTATCTTTTTACACACAGTAGTACACATTAAAGCCCACAGATTTAATTGGCACATGCCTGTTGATAACCAACTCCTTGATCATTCTCTTCAAAGGAATTCCCCACACGAAAGCAGTTATGACATTGAACAGTTCTTCAATGATTTGGGTTGCAAAAATTCTTTTAATGCAGCTTTGAATGAGAAGAAGGATTTGTATTAGTCACCACCTGGCTCTTTGATTGTCCTCCAGGCCATCACCATTGGGAAGAGTAACACCTTTAACGGTTTTAAAAAATTCAACGCTCCAAAGTACTTTTAGCTTCTTCGTTTCTTTCTGTTGGATCCTGCACATTGTGGTAAATATGATTTTCCCAATGTATACATATACTAAAAGAAAATATCAAAAACTTGTCCTACAAAATTAATTTTGGACCCTGCTCATCTTGTTATGATAAAATTATCGAATTACTACATGCAGAATTATTGGGTGTTTTTTTATTTTATCTCCTGATCCAACAGCTCCATGGCTGCTGCTTACACCAGAACAACAGTAGCTGGTACACCACATCTACAGCATTCATACCTCTACCGGAACTCCGCCAAGTCAAGAGGCAGCACAAGTATCTTGGCCTTGGTAATTACTTTTCTAACTTTTTATACACTCTCTTCACCATCTTGAATGATTGTGTTGCTTTTTTATATAATTCCAGTTGGTGTCTGGTAAGCACAACTATCTTTTTTTCTGTGATTTCCTACTTTGGGTCACTTTTTTATGAGTTGTGACTCACCACAGCACACATATTGTATAGTTTTTATTTAAAGAATGCAAATTTTTTGTAATCAATTCAAAGTCATGTAAATCGTGTGATATTTTCATCAATGTCTAATATTTCATCTCCTCAAAGGTCCTTATATGGGTAGACAATGAGGCATGCATGAAGAAATTACAATTGTTATTTGCTGAAGCTCATCTATATACAAGCACAAGAGAGATAAATTAAGTAGGTTTTCTGTCCCAGAACACAGAACTATGTGGGCAAAAGGTGAAACTTAGTATTTTCTTGAGGCAAATTGAAAGAATTTGATTTCAACCCTTCAATGTCCATTCCTACATGACAAATGAATAAGATACAGGATGGCAACATTTGATAGAATCGAATGCCATGAAGAACTGGTGATGGATGTATGTGATTTTTACATATCCCTCCATGCATGTCTGGGGTTTAATATAGAGATACTGTATCATGATGTTTGCTCACATTTAAACAATTTCATCTATGTTAGAAGTCAAAGGAGTAATAATTTCTGGTGTGTAAGACAGAAGGATTTAGATTCACAACGGATTACATAAACTTCTTTATATCACAATTTTTTTTTTTTTGGTTTTTTGAGACAGGGTTTCTCTGTGGTTTTGGAGCTCCAACCTCCTGGAACTAGCTTTTTGTAGACCAGGCTGGTCTCGAACTCCAGATCCGCCCGTCTCTGCCTCCCGAAGTGCTGGGATTAAAGGCGCACGCCACCACCGCCCGAGCTTTTATAACACAATTTTATGTGTTCACCTAGGCTACTCAACAATAGGGAGAGATTAGAAAATTAGAAATGAAGGAATCTGGCAGAGATGGGTCAAACTTTAAGTGGGCCAATGTTTTCTTTCAGTGGACCAGGATTCAGTCCTCAGCACATACAGGTTGTTTAGTGACTTTCTATAAATTCTTTTTAGGGATTCTTAATGTTCTTCTGACCTAAACCAGATCTGCATGTGGTGCACATAAAAATAACACACAGGCAAAATATTGATATCCACCGGCTTAAATAAACAAATGTAAAAAATGATGAGAAAGAAGTAGTAGTGGAAATTTATTAGACTCAACAGTATATTTATATTCTCTGGCAGTTCCTTGAATATGAACCACTTTTTCATTTATTCTAGAGATCTCGGGTTTTCTACCAGGCTTTCAAAAAGAGTTAAACCCTAATATTTTATTCCACAAAACATAAACAGAAGGAACATTGCCCAATTCATTTTATGAATCAGTAGTTACCCAAACCATATAAAGACTCAACAAGGAAGAATTACAGCCAATTTTCCTTTTAGATCGTAGAGTACAAAAAATACTCAATAAAATATATAAATTGAATCCAGGAACACATCAAAAAGATCACCCACAATGATCGACTCTGCCTTCATCTCAGAGAGACGCCGGACATTATACATAAATCAGTAAATATAATCCACTATATAAATAAACCAAAAGAAAAAAAGAACCATATGATCATTTCATTGGACGCAGAAAGGCAGCCTTTGTCAAAATGCACTAAACCCATTCATGATAAAATTCCAGGAGAGATTAGTGAGATACTAATATAATAAATTAGGCAATTTACAGTAAACCTAGTCACTACATCAAAATTACATGGAGGGAAACTCAATCATTTTTACTAAAACCAGGAACATAAATTAAGTCCACTTAGAAAGCATTCACACATTTACATTGGTCTGCTCTCAGGGTCCTAATAGAATACATCAGGCAACTGCAGCCACTAAGCGCCACTCCTGTGCTCATGTGATTATTAGTATTCAGTCATTCTCACTGGCTACTTCTCCTGGTTTCACGGGATCCTCACTACAGCATATCTTATGTCCCCCCCATATCTCTCTCCCTCCACTCTTGCCCACAGAGGCCATCTTTTTTTTTTTCACTCAACTGTTTATATTTTGTGTCATTCCTGATGCCTTTGTGACTCCTTAAATAGAATCAGGAAATACTGCTAGATATGGGTGATAGTTCAAAATTTGTCTGACTTTATGAAATCACGCTACGTAAATGCCAAGTTCCTGAGACACCTCAGTATGCTAAAGGAGGTGGTAATGTAGCCTTTAACACCCTTGACTGGGTATGCATGGAAATGCTGTCGTTCTTGGAACTGAAAATACCAATAAATGAAGTTCTTCACTTTCTACTACCAAGCTATTGATGTGCTGTGTGTTTTACCCAAACTGTCTTCTCAGGAATGGCTTATTAGTATATCACGTGGGTCTACCAGCACAAGAAACTTTAACTTAAAAAGCATAAATGCTTTTCGCAAGAACCCTGTTTAATCTGATTCTTTCTTTGACTCTTTTGAATCAAGTTATCATAGCTGTGATGAACTGTGAACCTAGGTACAATTTTCTATGTTTCCAACTTATTCTAGTGGACTATTGGATGTCAGGGAGAGCTCGGAGCTCGGCGAGGGTGAGATCAGAAATGATCTTGGATTATATTGTAATCTAATTCTCTATTGACTTAGACCTTTATCATGGGGGATACATAGAAGAGAACACACCAAACTTTGAGTTTTCTTGTTTTTTCTCACTATATTTTTGAAAAACGAATGATTTATTAATTTCTTTTGAAGAAACAACACTAGACCTCATGTTTTGTTGGACTCTAAAGGCCCAAACACCAGAAGGTCGCCCCAGAGACCATCTGCACACACAAGCTGATGCAAAAAGCAAGAGATTTTATTAATTCCGTCACAGAGGCCCCGCCAGCTGTTCGGGAAGCCGAGAGAACCCCGAGCAGCTGGTACATTCTACTTTTAATCGCCAGCCACAGAAGCAAGAGGGGGTTAGTTCTTTTGACTATTCTGATTGGCTTATTCGAAAGGGTTGTCACTAAGACTTTCGGATTTCCTTTGGCATAGGCCCGTAACCTCGAGAAGACTTCTTCTTTGACCTTCTTAGTCCTGGTAAAAAAGCTTCTCTGCCATCCAGCCGATGTCCCTTTAACTAGGCTGCTCAGGTCATTGTTCCATTGCTGCTCTGTCCTCTTACCAGCATGCGCCACCAAAACCGGCTCTGCTTGGGCATTGCTGTGCCCCAAGCTTTCCAGCAGCTGCGGTCTGGGAGCTGGGGTTAGTTCTCTGTGAAACTCTGCAAGCCACTTTGGGGAAGGCTGTTTGGAACTGGGCTCCGGCTTCCCCAGCCCCTCTCCGTGCTTCAGGCAGGTGGCTGTGGGCAGAGTTCCCAGGCTTGGGCTGAGACCAAGGCAGCAGGAAGGAGGATTCAGCTGGCAGTGGCTGCAAAGCCTTCCTCAGCAAGGTGGACATGGCAAAGACAGAGAGCAGCCTGCTATTTTTTTTTTTACAGCCCTGGAGAACAGTTGGGGAAGTCAAAGTCTTTAACAGGTCTTTTTCTGATAAAAAGGAATAATCAGCAGTCCTTGTGTCCATGGTCAAATGCTTTAGACATAGCAAGGGGAAACCCCTCCCCTTTTCCCCGTACACCCAAGAAATGGACACCTGGGTGCACAATGTAAGCAGGGTGTGTGTGGGGGGGAGGGAATTTCAGTACTGTCACTGTGGCTGCTGCATAGGCCTCTCAGGTGGGCAGAGCATCGCTTCAGTAGCCGGCTGTGCTTTGCTCCGTTTTCCGACCTGCTTCTGCTCAGCAGCTGCTTTGGGAAGTGTCTCGAGCCCAAAGTCCTGTAGGGTCACTCCTCCTCACTGAAGTCCGCATTTGGCCACTCAGGGGCTGCTCTGTCTGAGGTGCGCAGTCTCTGCAGCTGTCATCTTCTGTCACCTCCCTATCTGTCTAATTTTTTTCCTTTACTAAGTCCTGGAGGGAGCATCTCTGCAGTCCCTCCATTCTCTGCAACTTGCTGTCTGATGCTGACTGGCCCGTAGGCAAAGACATCACCACACATTGGCTTGGCGATCTGCTGCCGTGGGATCAAAATGGGTGTACATCCTGTAAATTCCCCACAATAGTCTTTCTGTAGGAGTACTATCAGACCTTCGTACTATTGCTCTTACTTTAGCCGAATTAGCAAATTAGTGGGGTGCTTTGCAACTCCTCCTCCCCCTTTTTTTTAGACCCACCAATTGGACTCTGGCAATAAAGATGGAGCTGCTCCCTACCAGCTGGAGTACTGAAGTCACATTCAGGTCAGGTTAGAGGGCAGGTGTCCCATCCTCTATCTCGTTCGGTGATTGGGGTTGGCCTGCTGTCAGCTCCTGGGGACAGTCTTTTCCTCTGTGGTTAGGAGGACCTCGTAAGAGCTGCTGTCAATCATCCCAAGTGGGCTGATGAAGAACCAGAACAGATTCTATAAGCCCGGTCAGGGCCTGAGAGTCCCAAGAAAAGGAAGAGTTATAAGTAAAGATTAGAGGCAGAAAAAGGCAGTACTGCAATTGGCCTGCTACTGAGGGAAGGGGAAATGTTTGGGAACATCCTTCCCCTGTCCCAGCGTAGATGCTGAGTACTGAAGTTTTCAGGGCTAGGGCCCGAACAGCGGGGCTCCTTGGGAACGAAGTGCTTCCTCCAGGGGAGGAGGGGGAGTGAGTGTTCTGTCATGCTTGGCTGGATATCAGGAAGAACCGGAGGCGCCTGGATTCTGGGGTTTTTGCTCCTGTGCAGGAAAGAGAGAAGACGGAAGGGCTTGGGGAGTGGCAAAGCCATCACCTCCTCCAGCAGTGGGGCTGCTTTCGGAATCAGGGGAACTACGGATGGCTAGGGGGCCCAGCCAGGTTCTGAATTCCTGCAGGTATTATAACAAAGACAAACCTCACTATACAAAACCAAAAATACAAAGAGACAGACATAAACTCAAAACCGGAAGCTGGTGCTCTCACCATCACCTCCTGTTGGAGAACTGAAAACACACAAGATCAAAAAGACAGACATAGGACTCAAAATCAGAAGCCGCGCGCAAGCAACAAACTGATAGGACGGCCACTCTGCCTCTACCCCTGATTTCTGTCAACTATGGCAGAGCCAGGCCTGGGATATCCACGTATGCATACTCCCCTGCAGCTGCTCTTGGAGGCCGGGCAAGCATCTTCCTGGAGAAAATATTTTGGACACGGGGATTGCAGACACCTGGCCCACAACTTGTCCCCCCGGGGCGTAGAAGCAGGACTGTTCCATGGGTGTCGTGAAGGACTTGGAACATAAAATGGTTGGGCACTTCTGTGTACTTTCGAGACACCTGGTCCCAAAATCTTGAACTTCACTGGAAGAGACCCTACACCTACTGCCTCAAAGTGCTCTCGCCGGTATTACAGCCTGGATCCATGCGTCTCACTTAAGCCTGCACCTCCACAGGACGACCCAGGACCATCCAAATGAAAGCTTCAGCGTACCCAAAATCCTCTCAAGGAGGCCTGATTCTGCCAGGCTTGTTAATCTTTGCTCTGATGTTTATACCTCAGGACTTAACCTGGACCCCGACTAACTTTGAGACTGTGGTAAGCTCTAAGGCCAGCCACTGAGTTCATACCCTGAATACCTGGTTTCCCCAGCTAACTTTTTGACCTGTATGTTTTAGCAAAAACCTCTCTTTGGGAGGACACTGAGCAAACCCCTGGAAACTTTTATCCTGTATGCAAATATTCTGAATGATATATTTGTCCGGGGGAAGGCAGTATGTGTGGAGGCCTTAGCGCATTTTATTGTGCCGCCTGGGAAATGTAAAACCAATGTCAATGTCTCCTGGCTGAGGGTTAACAAAAGGGGACTTAGTCTCTTTCACCCGCACTTCACACCAGAAAAAAAAGTCCAACAGTTTCTGGTTTACCGCTTTTTTGCTAAGAAGGTAGGACTGTGCTATATGACATTTAATGAATGTTGCTGAGCTATTTGGGGTTAAAAGGTAATTGCATATATAAAATCTTATAAGAATAGGTCTGTGTTCAGGCTATGTGGGCATCACTGGGGAGATATTTGTGATTTTTCCCATGTGTGTTTAAGCAGCTCCAACTCTAGTTAAATTGCAACGTGTTGTACAAAGAGGGAAACTAGTTTCAACGAGATGACATGACATGTTTTCCTCTTACTGGTACTTCATTAGCTATCCTTTGAATTCCTGACTGATCACAGCTTTGCTGAGTGCTATATAATGGACAGCTGTGGGATCAGCAAATTCATTTTCAGGAAAAATTATCGAGGTGCTGGAGTCTAATCAAACACAACGGATTTCTTTGTAGGGCTCTCACATATCAAACCCTGATGCCCCAAGCACCTTTTTCCTCCCTTTTGTGAACATGTTCCCTTCAGTGAACATGCAAAATCCTAAGAGGCTCTCCAGAACACATGGTCTCTTTTTGAGATACTCACAAAAAAAACAAGAAACAAAAAAAAAAAAAAAAAAAAAAAAAAAAAAAATCAGCGAAGCAGGAAAGGAGTATCAGAGTAAGTTATCAGTTCCAAAGAAGTGTTGTCATTGCTGCACATAAGTGCGGCGGTGAGATGAAGATAGTAACATGCAGGGGATAGGCAGAGCTATGCACCTTTAACTCAGAGGGTTTTGTTCTTCCCTCCCACAGTGCTGATTGTTGAACAGGCTCTGGATCAGGTGCACACTGAGCAGAAGGTTTGCCGGAACAAAGGAGTGAAGCGGGTGTGCAGTTGAATCTTGGAGGCAGAAAAGAAAGGGAAGTCTTTGGCAAGTGCTCAAGACTGAGGAGAGTTGATGCAGACCATTTCAGTTAAGGGACTAGGAAACTTTCTGGGCCTAGCTGACTAGTTAAAGAGAACAAAAAAAATCATCAAGACAAAAATTCCAAATCATCTTACTGTTTTTAAGTCACCCCACTGATCTGACTTCTAAAAGTGTGAGACCTTTTACCCTTATTCTCAAAGGGACAAGAATTTCCTAGCAGATTATTTTAAAATTAGAAACATAAACTAGCTTCTAACGTTTCCAGAAAGACCTACTTCCCCTCCACCCCCTCCAGGAAATTCCAAAGCACAAGGACACTCAGCCACCTGGTGATAAAGAAGACAGAGTAACCTTTTGTCATCAGAAAACAAGATAAAGCAGCAGGATGGGAAAGAGCAAAAGAAATTACACCCATGCCAAACCCCCTAACTGCCCTGAAGGGCCGCCTGTGTTTCTTCTGCCTTTGGGAACGCTAATAGCCAGAACCCGGAAAACAACCTAGATGCCCTTCAGTGGAAGAATGGGATGAAGAAAGTATGGAATATATACATATCAGAGTACTACTCAGCAGTAAAAAACAAGGACTTCTTGAAGTTTGCAGGCAAATGGATGGAAATAGAAAACACTATCCTGAGTGAGAAAAGCCAGACCCAAAAAGAGGAACATGGGATGTACGCACTCATATTTGGTTTCTAGCCATAAACAAAGGACATTGAGCCTATAATTAGTGATCCTAGAGAAGCTAAATAAGGAGAACCCAAAAAGAAAATATATAGGCATCCTCCTGAATATTAACCTTCACCAAAGGAAGTAAGAAGGAGACAGAACCCGCATTGGAGCACCGGACAGAAATCTACAAGGTCCAAATCAGGAGCAGAAGGAGAGAGAGCACGAGCAAGGAACTCAGGACCTCCCGAGGAGTGCACCCACACACTGATGACAATGGGGATGTTCTGTCGGGAACCCACCAAAGGCCAGCTGGCCTGGATCTGAAAAGCCTGGGATAAAACCGGACTCTGAACATTGCGGACAATGAGGACTACTGAGAACTCAAGAACAATGGCAATGGGTTTTTGATCCTACTGCACCAACTGGTCTTTGTGGGAGTCCAGGCAAATTGAATGCTCACCTTACTAGACCTGGATGGAGATGGGTGGTCCTCTTGGACATCCCACAGGGCTGGGAAACTTGATTTGCTCTTTGGGCAAACGCAGGGAGGGGGACTTGATGGGGAGGGGGAGGGAAATGGGAGGCGGTGGCAGGGAAAAGACAGAAATCTTTAATAAATAAATAAATTAAAAATAAATAAATAAATAAAAGCTAACCAGAGGAGCTCGGTACTTCTCTCTACCTCACTGCGACGGGATGTAGAGATGAGTTCCAAAGCTAGCTCTCGTATTATGCCTATACAAATAACACTCTTGCTTATTGCAGTCCAGACTCTGTGGTTTTTGGTGGTCTCCCCTGGGGGTCACTATCTGGGTATAACATAAAGATCTTTAGGGGTCATAGTAATTATGTCATTCACATTGCTATCTCCCCTATATCTTACATAAATCATACACTGACCTTCCAATATGGCAATCATAGATGTTGGTAAAAAAGTTTCAACTGTGTGATGGGGCTAAGGTAAAATCATATTTATCTAATTCTAGCTATAAACGAATATGACCCTGCTTTATTGAAGAACCATGATTGTATGCAGAATTGAATGTATGTCCAGGAGTTTTGGGGTCCTAAGAGTGAGTGGTGTGATGACTACACAATCTGCTTTCCTTCTCAAACTAGGGGACACATGTTGAAGGGAAGATGACATTATAATGGTGAGCTTTGTAATAGAGTGTTCATCTAAGATGAATAGCATTTCTGCCATTTCACTTTGTTCATTGATACTCAGGATGTCACTTTCTGTAAACTCAGGATGGACTTTTCAGTTTTCTTGACTGAGGTTGGCACCTACAGCTTTGGACATGGCAAATAAAAATGAGATCACTGGACTACGTCTTATAAAATTTGATCACTTTGGACCATGCTCACAGATGTGATTGCTGTACTGCAGTGTTCACATCACTTCCATTTTCTTTTTTGATTAATTTTGTATGATTCATAATTTGTAAATCACAAGCTCAACCTTTAATTTCAAATTGTTAATAACTTTATTTTTTATTGGGATACAGATGTATTTCAAAGAAGATGCACTGTGAGTTTAGGTCTGCTTACTTCACTGTGCGTGTTTTCTCAGAGGACAACCTTTGCTTGATCTTCTTTTCTTTGGGGACAGGGTCTTTCACTTGCTTGGAACTTTTAAATACACAATCAGTGATTCCATGATAATCTCCTATACCTGTCTGAAAAGTAAAGATCAAAGGCATACGACATTAGCACATCTATTATCATTCTTATTTAGCTCATGTTGAGGCAGTCATGTTGGTGAGGAGTTATGGATATACCTTTTAACAGTCCTAGGACACACATGCTTACATATTCCATTTTCCTCTGGCTTTACCATCTTTCTTCCACCTTCTCAGAAATTTTTTGTGAGCCTTACATGCATTAAATTGTAGATGTTTCAGTTAAGACTGAGCTCCATCAGAGAAACCCTGTCTCAAAAAAACAAAAAGAGAGAGAGAGAGAGAGAAGAAAGAAAGAGACTGAGCTCCACAACTCTATATTTCAATTTGTTGTCATTTTCTATACTAAATGGTCAACTCCTGAAAACATGCATACAGGTGGCATTAGAGAGACTGAACACATTGTACTTATGTATTGAGGAACATACAAACACATATTCATATGAGGGTTATTTGAGAGAGCTTGTAGGCAAGATGGGAAGGGAAAATGGTATAAGACATCTGATGACTTGCAAAAAAAAGAAATAATTTTTAAAGAGTATGTGATATGACAGCTTTTTTTTCTTTTTTTCAATTTTATAATCATTGTTATTTTCCTATGTATGTCTGGGGGGGGGGGGCTGAAGTCTTAGAACTAAAGTTATAGACAGATGTGAGCTGCCATGTAATGCTGGGAATTAAACCTGTAGTCTTTTTTTTTTGCTGTTTGTTTGGTTTTTTTTTTTTTTTTTTGAGACAGGGTTTTTAGCCACTGTCCTGAACTAGCCTTGCAAGACTCAGGCTGAAGTCTCAACTCACAGAGATCCGCCTGTCTCTGCCTCCCAAGTGCTGGGATTAAAGGCGTGCACCACCACCACTCCGGTGAACCTGTGTCCTCCTAAACAGCAGCCAGTGCTCTTAACCACTGGGGCCATCTCTCCAGCCCTGACAGCTATTTTTTTTTTATATGAGTTCTGAAGATTTAGTAAGCATCTTCCTACCTGAAATGCAAACAGTTTACCAAAGGAACACTCTACCTACCAAAGTTAATTTCTTCCCCACAGTGTTATTTCCTGGGTTGTTAGGTTTCATGTTTCAGAACTGATTATGAGTTTTGAACAAGGCTAATAATAGTGTTCATTACTTCATTTTAGAAGAGAGACCATGGTTTCTATCATCAAATCATAAAAATATTTGCATAAAAATAAATTTGGGTTTTTCCTGAATCCTAATAAATTCAGCTTAGACGTAGGCAGTTTCTGTTGATTTAGACTGTGGAAGAATACTGTACTGTATGATGCTGGCCATTAGGATGCAGAAAAAAATTGAATATCAGTAGGACATTTCAAAATGTGGTTGACATAGAATCTATTGAACACAAAATGATGTGAGTATCTGTGCAAGCAGTCGATCATGTTTCTATATTTCAAGGGCACCAAATTTACCAAAATTGCCACTTACATTTAGTCAATCATCTACAAGGTCTTCTTTCAGTCTTTGTCTTGGTCACGAAAGGTTTCATTTTTCATCAACATTTACAGAAATTATAGAAGATGCTAAGTTAACTCACTCTCTACAGTGATTATTGACACTTCTCTTTGCAGTTTTCAATTAAAGTGTAGGAAACTTTTTAACATAGTAAATCCTCAAGTAAGTACTTATTACTGAGAATACTTGGTTAATGTGATCAATATGGCTACACTGCATGCTTTGTGTATATAACATACCCAAAAAATTGAAGATTGTCAGAGGGTAGCAATTCTAGAAATCCATAAGCTAGAGAAGTGGGATTGTACAATATTCCAGGCCAGCTCCAGGTTACATTGAACAGATCCTGTCTCAACTACTCCATATCACAAAATAGAAATAGAACACATACATAATTATGGTTGCTATAATTTGTATAATTTTGTCAATAATTTATCTCTGTGATGTTATGAGTTGAAAGGTGAATATGAAGATAGAGGTCTACATTTCAAAGCTAACCTTCAGGAGATTTTATCAGTGCCACCCTTACATTTTGTGCTACATAAATGAAATCATCATGTAAGAACCTATATTTTCCGGTGGTTTGATTTTTTTTGACTACTTTGATATTTCAGTATTTACTTGCTATAGAGGTCATCACTCTATCATCTGTAGCAGGACACTTGACACACATATGCAGAGTCTTTGGTTAGAAAACATTACTTATATAGACAATGTGAGCTTTGACTTTGGAAGACATCAACACAAGAGGGACATATTTTACAGATGTTTATACTATTCTTCTTTTTTTATGTCTTTATTATTGTTTTACTTGAGCCATATTTTTTACTGCTTCCCTCACTCTTCTCCTTTCCCCTCTATCCTTTCCACATCCCCTATGCTCCCAATTTACTTTGTGGAGATCCTGTTCTTCACTTCCTGCAAATACTAAATCCCATATGTATCTCTTTAGGGTTCTCTATGTTACTTAGGTTGACACCAAAAAATAAATCTAATAAGAAATACTCACATTATTCCTTGTTTACCTCTAACTTTTGGTAGGTTTAATCTACCATTTTCTTTCCTATTATTCACAGGTAAGAGTTCAATACATTGTTTACACTCACTGTGGCTCTCTCCCACCCTAACTCCAAATGAGCAAGCCTACAGTGTGTCATTATCTGTGAATATTTTGAAAATTGATGACAAATAGCTCTCAGTGTAACATTCATCACAAACTTAAACTTTTGGTTAGAGTCTATTTCCACAAACAATGAACATTTTCACTAAGAATACATATTTGTGCTATTTATAACAAGCAATTTTTTATGCTTCACTAACTCTATGAGAACTGTATGGATTTATTTCTAGTGCTAAAAACTGTGGTTTTAGTCTTTCCAATATGAATTGTAAAGAGCGGTTCATTCTGGACTGTAGATGTGAAAACATTCTTTTCCTTTGAATTCATGAGCTAAAATTCTCCCTTGGTGGTCTGTACTATTCTTAATGCTTGGCTTCTGTAAGAAGTGTACTTGGAGTTCTATATAAATATTTGCACTGCATTTAAAATCCTCAAAGTTTTAATTAAAGTTTTTGTTTCTTTTGTTTTATTTGGTTTTGTAATTGAGGTAGGTTTTTTCTGTGTAGCAACCCTGGTTGTCCTGGAACTTGCTCCATAGACCAGGATCACAAACCCATAAACAGATATTTCTGCCTTTTCCTCTAGAGTCCTGTACTGAAGGCATGAGTAACCATGATCAGTTCAATGAACGTTATGAACAGATGATAAAATATTTGTTTTGAAACATAGTTTTACTATGCTGCAGATTCTAAGTTTTTAAATCTGGTTTCAAGTGATTCTTTCATAAAACACAACTAAGCCCAAAATATTCGAAGAAATAATTTGACTTTGAAGGTATTTGTTGTAATAAT
>CAWTZC010000171.1:0-18066 GCA_963919715.1 Microtus obscurus | reverse complement strand
ATTTGGACATCACCCTGGCCACAAAACCTTCAAACTACAATTTAGTCTGCCAGCAAGTTGTGCTGGGATAAAGGTGGCACAGACATTATGGGAGAAGCCAAATAATGACTGGCCTGGCTTGAGACCCATGCCGCCAAGACAGGGAGCACTCCCCACCCCCTCCAGGACCAGAAACCATCGACCAGATGGCCACAGATCTAAATTAGAATCAAACATGCCTGGCTTGTTCTTTAAAGCCTAAAGTTTTCAGTGTGCAAAGGAAGCTCCCACTGATTTAGGATCACACCAAAAATAAATCCATTCACACTGATATAGGATTACAAGAAGTCAGTTCACACTGATATAGGACCATATCAAGAATAAGTCAGTTCACACTGATTTAGGATCACACCAAGAATAAGTCAGTTCACACTGATGTAGGGCCACACCAAGAATAAGTTAGTTCGTACTGATGTAGGACCACACCAAGAATAAGTCAGTTTACACTGATGTAGGATCATACCAAGAATAAGTCAGTTCACACTGATGTAGGATCATACCAAGAATAAGTCAGTTCACACGAATGTAGGACCATACCAAGAATAAGTAAGTTCACACTGATTTAGGATCATACCAAGAATAAGTCAGTTCACACGAATGTAGGACCATACCAAGAATAAGTAAGTTCACACTGATTTAGGATCATACCAAGAATAAGTCAGTTCACACGAATGTAGGACCATACCAAGAATAAGTAAGTTCACACTGATTTAGGATCATACCAAGAAGCAGCTATCATCCAGACTCAACTAAGGTCCCTGTTTTTAAGACAAAAACTGCTCTCCAGCTAAAATTTATATTATCTTTTTATTAGAAAAAAATTCACTTCATAGTCAGTTTGCTAATAAAATATAAATAACATAGAAGAAAAATAGCCTAAAATCTGTGTTAGTAAGCTTCTCCTTACTGTAATGAATATTTATGGTGAAAAACTCAAACAGGAAAGGTTGCTTTTTGCTCACAACTCCTTCAAGGGTGCACCCCAATAACCTAACTTATTCGCAGGAAGCCTCCCTTTACTTCTTAGCACCACAGGCTGGTACCCAAGTCTTTTTTTTTAATTTATTTATTTATTTATTAAAGATTTCTGTCTCTTCCCCACCACCGCCTCCCATTTCCCACCCCCCTCCCCCACTCAAGTCCCCCTCCCTCGTTAGCTCAAACAGCAATCAGGGTTCCCTGCTTTGTGGGAAGTCCAAGGACCACCCACCTCCATCCAGGTCTAGTAAGGTGAGCCTCCAAACTGCCTAGGCTCCCACAGAACCAGTACGTGCAGTAGGAACAAAAACCCATTGCCATTGTTCTTGAGTTCTCAGTAGTCCTCATTGTCCGCTATGTTCAGCGAGTCCGGTTTTATCCCATGCTTTTTCAGATCCAGGCCAGATAGCATTGGTGAGTTCCTGATAGAACATCCCCATTGTCTCAGTGTGTGGGTGCACCCCTCGCAGTCCTGAGTTCCTTGCTCGTGCTCTCTCTCCTTCTGCTCCTTATTTGGACCTTGAGATTTCAGTCCGGTGCTCCAATGTGGGTCTCTGTCTCTGTCTCCTTTCATCGCCTGATGAAGGTTAATATTCAGGAGGATGCCTATATGTTTTTCTTTGGTTTCTCCTTATTTAGCTTCTCCAGGATCACTAATTATAGGCTCAATGTCCTTTATTTATGGCTAGAAATCAAATATGAGTGAGTACATCCCATGTTCCTCTTTTTGGGTCTGGCTTACCTCACTCAGGATAGTGTTTTCTATTTCTATCCATTTGCATGCAAAATTCAAGAAGTCCTTGTTTTTTACTGCTGAGTAGTACTCTAATATGTATATATTCCATACTTTCTTCCATCCATTCTTCCATTGAAGGGCATCTAGATTGTTTCCAGGTTCTGAGCTATTACAAACAATGCTGCTATGAACATAGTAGAGGCATATACCCAAGTCTTTAACAAGACCCACTTTGGTGACCTTTCTTAAGATATAGTACATTCACATAAAACTTTTGAGATTTCTTCAGTTTTTAGGAGTATTCTGGATCATGAAAACTTATGGGAAACTTTATTTATTGTCATAATAAATGGGAGACCTACTTTGAGAAAATCCAAACAACTTAAGAAGCAGTGTCAGAATTATGCCTCATCCTTGTATCTAAAAAATAAGCACCAAGCTGCACACAGTGGCTCTATCTGCAATCCCAGAGCTGGGAAGCTCAGAAGGAAGACTGAAAATTCCAGGCCATCCTGGGCCACAAATTGAGATCCTTTCTTTTTTTAATTGAGTTTTATCGAGCTGTACATTTTTCTTTGCTCCCCTCCCTGCTTCTCCCCTTCTCTTCAACCCTTTCCCAAGGTCCCCATGCTCCCAGTTTACTCAGGAGATCTTGTCTTTTTCTACTTCCCATGTAGATTAGATCTATGTATGTTGATACCTTTTCTAATAAAACAGCTTGAAGTAAGTACTGAAATATATTATAGGGTATATATTTAGCAAAAAAGAGATACTCACAAAGCTACAACTTGCAAGTAAAATTAAAGCATACAAAATAATATTTATGACTGTCAGTATTCTATAGCAAAATATTCTCTTAAGTCTATTTATCAGTGTTACTCTCTCAGATATGAAAAATTAATCTCCTTTTAAGTTCAGCTTTACTTTTCACCAGCTGGTGTGTGTGTGTTTGTGTGTGTGTGCATGTGTGTAAAACCACAGTCCATGAATAGTTTTATAACTGCTAGAAATACATCGCAGAAGCTTAAGTAATTCCCTGGGAAACAACTTTTTAATTTTCACTTTGCTCCATCTTAAATCAGTATTGAGGCAGTCAACTGGCTTTGAAGCTTTAACTAAAGGCTCCACTTTCTTGGGACCTTCTTTATTTCAAACACACCTGAATGAGAAGAAGCTCTGTCTGATTGAGGATAAGGATGTGGCCAGATCTAAATGTCAACTATTGGGGTGCCCTGATATTAAGCAATCGGGAACTGTATTCTGCAGCTTCTGGCTTGATCATCATTGTTTCCTCCTGGAAGCCACTCTTTCCAGATGAGGCAGCCTTTGTGGTTTCTGTTTCTCCGTTATTGAGAACAGACTGATGCAAGAACATTCCTGTCAGGTCACCATGCTATGACAGGAACACATACATCTGAGACTAGAAAGAAAACATTTGATTCATCTCCTCCCCAGAAAAGCAAAGGCCCCTATTCTGTCTTAAGAATGAACTCAACTGCCTGATTTATGCTGTCAGTCCTGCCACGAGTATAAATTGATTTTCACTGAAAGCAAGACTTAAAGACCAAGCGCTCACCAGACTCCAAAGTGCTGACCTGTCTGGAAAGTCTCACGGAATCCCAGGATAGTAGAAGAACTGGAACTGTTCAAGTCAGACCCATAAAGGGCAATTGAGTCCAGAATCATACTGCAGCTGCAAGCTGCTGCAGTCTGGAAGGAAACCAGCTCACACCTGCATGTCCAGTCTTTGTCCAGAACGACTGAGTTTGAGTTCCACTAGTCTGTAGAAGGCTGTCTAACATGTAATCCAAGATTAATTTCTCAGGGCTCAGCAAAGTTCACATGGGCTTATTTTTGGGGGAAGGTGATACTCATTTTTCTTAATTATGTATTTATGTTTGTCTGTGTATGTGTGCACATGAGTGCAGTGTTCAAGGAGGACAGGAGAGGGCGCTGTATCTCCTGGAACTGGAATTATAGGCAGTTTTAATTTACTTGGCCCAGTACTGGGAACTGAGTTTAGGTCCTCTGCACAACCAGAATGTTCTCTCAACCCCTGAACCTTCTCTTCAGTTCCAGCTGCATGAAAACAGGCAGCCAATTTGATGGGGCCTTGGAAGTTTGTCTGAGCTGGCAATGAACTTTGAAAGAGCCTAGTTCCTTGTTTCAGTGTGGCAGCCAACAGCTTAATCCCAGCCTTTGACAGCTACAATTTGAAAACCAGATCTCTAGCTCAGCATTTTGTGTCAGATGTCAAGTGGTGACAATGACGATCCTGACTGATCAAGGCTGCTCTCTGGGGTTAGACATGGTGATGCTTAGAGTGGAGCCTGTGATCCACTCCCTGCATGCTTTTATCAATGTGCACTAAAGCCCCAGCTCTCGTGGTGGTTGGAAGGAGAACAAAGTCCCGCGTGCTCTAGAACATTCTTGTCTGATGTTTCCAATATTGTTAGATAGGAGGTGTTAGGTTTTGGAGGAAGACCACGGAGGGAAAATGTCATTCTCATCACTCTGTCAAGGCTATACATTGTCGCCACCACTACTGCTGATGCAGGTCTTAATCAATTGAGATTTACTGCCAGATTTCAGTACAGTAATACTTGAGAAAAAAGAAAGAATGGCACATAAATAATTTCTCCTGGAAGTGACACTTGTCAGGGACAGCTGCTGACCTGAACCTGAAAGACTGGCTGAACATGGGAACTTTAAAATGCGCATCAGACGTATCTGATCTTAAGACTGCCCCTGGTATGCTCTCAGGTGTCTATTCTTCTTTGCTGACCTATAACTCACAATGTAGATCAGGCTAGCCCCAGACTTTAGCCCCAAGTCCTCTTACCTCTGTCTCTAGTGTAGAAAAAGCAAGCGTGCCTGACCACAGCTGACTAGCATCTACCCTTTCCCTCCTCTTTTGCTGGCAGTTTGGATTGGAGGACAGTCAAGCCCTGTGAACATGGTTGGTGACATAATCCTGCCTGTTGCAATCTTATCTCAGATGGAGGCACATTGTTCAGTTTTGTTCGTATTCTACAATCTGAATTGGAATAGCATTAAGACATTAAGACAGGACATGGTCCAAGCCCCTTCAACACACGGATAATGTTTTCAAGACCTGTTCCCGTCCCTTCATCTTACCTCTTGCCCCCCCCCCCAACTACCTCAGGTGGTTTCTCTTACCTCCTGCTTCTTTTCTTTTCTTTCTGGAGTTTTTTTTTTTTTTTTTTTTTTTTTTTAATATTGTCATCCTAGTCAGTGAGCTACCAATTAACCCATTCAGTTTGCCTCAAAGTTTAACATAATTTATTTCTGGTACTCTCATAAAACTGAAATCTCTTTCAATTAAAAATACAGTATTTTTCAATTTAAAATACTTTTGAAAGTTGGGGACATTATTTTTAAATATTATGAATGTTTCATGTTTATCTCTAAGTAGATGTTGCTACCCCCACCCCAGTCGCGGCAAGGAGAACTGTCTCTCACATCTTTCTTCATTTTTTTAAAATTGTTGTTTGTTTGTTGAGTGACTGTTTCTTTAGTTTCATGCTTTCCAATTAACAGTGACAGTGAATCTGGGTAACCATAATTGTTCATTGTAATTGTAATAATTGCTAATGGCTCAGGGAGCTATGTGCTACTGATGACAACCAATTGGTCAGTGCAGGCAGGCACCCAAAGTCATGGCTCTAAGAGCATCCCATGCTAGAAGGGCATTCAGACTCCTACGCCTTTGTTACCCTCTAAATGAACATCTCTGCTTGGAGGCTGTGTGTCACGATGCAGGTGACTGTGAAAGAACCCTCCTTTCCCCTCCCCCACACCTCACTCCTGAATCTGCCAAGGTCTTTTAAAAAGCCCCAGACTTGCCCTTGCTGGAACCTTGGTTCCTAGGTCTCATTTAAGTCTCTCTCTGTGTCTTTATTTGTCTCTCTCTTTCTCTTCCTCCCTTCCTTCTTCCCTCCCTCTCAAGCTATAACGCCGCAATAAGCCTCTCTAAAATCCTTTTTGTGGTATGGGAATTTCATTCCTAGAATCTTACTGAAAAGCAACACGGAAGTCACTGGCTCAGAGCAGCTTTTATGACTCTTTTTTTTTTTGAGATGCCAGCAGCCCAAGACACATTCAGTGAGAGCCCAAAAATGTCCCATTCTCAGACACCCCAATTTTCCAAATAAACACCATCTTAGTTAATATCCTATTGTTCTGATAAGACACCATGACCAAGACAACTTACAAAAGAGTTTATTATTTGGGGCTTACAGTTTTAGAGGGCTAGAGAGTTCATGACCCTCATGGTGGGGAACATGGCAGCAGGCAAGAAAGGATGGAGCTAATGTAAGAGTTGAGAGCTTTATCTTGAGATGCAACCATAAAGCAGAGCGGGCACTAAATGTGAATGGCAGGGGATAGTGAGACTTCAAAGCCTGCCCCTGTTACACACTTCCCCAATAAGGCCACACCTCCTAATCCTTCTCAAACAGTTCCACCAACTGGGAACAAAATAATCAAATATATGAGCCTATGGGGGTCACTTCCTTTCAAATCAACACAACCACCTCAGGTCGGTTGAGGCTCTGTACCATGACAACTTCCTTTAGAATAGGATTTTGTCAGTCTCAGTATAAAGTAACCTTCAGGATTTCAGTAAGAAAACTTATAATTGCTAACACAGTGAGATTGAATGCTGCATTAGGAGAAACCTTCAATGAGCAGTATTCCAGGCATTCATCACCAGATAGCCTTTCCAAAGGACCAGGAAGGAGGAGTTGGGATGTTGATTCTCTCCATGCTAGAGAACATGCCTAGCAAGTTCAAGACACTAGCTTTCGTCTCTTGCACCACCCACAATGCAACACAACACAACACAAAACAACCCAACAGTAAGGGAGAGGTGCTGGTAAGAAGTATGAGCTCAATGACTCTTCCCCATCCTACGACACTCAGTTTGAGAAATCTCCCTCTTGCTCCCCCCTGTACTTAGAAGCTTCTAAACAGAGCTATAATAGAGAGAGTGATTCTGTTCCAACAGATACCCTCCCCCTTTCCCCTTAAACTTGTAGCTATTGTAGTCAGCATGTACGAATAACTCAAGGAGCTCACAGTGGGAGAGAAGAAGGTATACACCACAACTCTGCAGACCTGTTTCTCACTCATATGATAATGGAGCATGTATATAGGCTTGTTAATACAAGTGTCACCCAATTTAAAATAATTTACAAGGATACCCATGATTCAACATGAGAGTTCAAATTAAAAGTGAAATGATTGAAGAGGTAAAAGGCTGTAGGAATGTTAACTTTGAAAGTGAATGGAAAAATAAGCTAAAATGAATAATGAATATTATTTTTTTGCTAGGTGGAAATAAATATCACTTAAGATTCTGATACTGAAAGTGTAAAATATAAGGTGATGCTATTCTAGAATGTTCTCTTATTCTCATGGTTAGAGTGCATAATTATGCTTATTTTAACATTCTTAATAAATTCTTCACAGTGGCCTAGTCAAAAAGAATATAATAGGATTTGTTTTACTCTGGAAACTAATTGAAATCTAGAAAATTACAGAATCTGATCAAAGATTGCATAGCTACCAAATAGAGGTTGACTAAAATATCCATGACATGAAATTCCATGGCATATCACTAGAAAACCAATCATGAATTTGGCCAGGTGTGTAGGCATACCTCTGTAATCTCATCATCAGGGTAGCAGGGAAAAAAAGGTTGATGTTTCAAGGCTATCCTGGGCTGCATGAAAGTCTGTCTAAAAAACAAAGCAATAAATTACAATGGACTAATGGCATCTCCAAGTCTATACTCCAAGTCCTTCAACAATTAAGATATCTCAGTCAATTGGTCTCATCATATGAGTGAGTAATAATCACATTTTCACCCACAGTAGGATGAATCATCACATTAATCTTATCAGGACAGTAAGTTATGAACATAAACAAAGAATGGGAGCTTTTCTCAAAATTCGGTTTCCCAGCTATCTCTCCAACAACCAGCATTCTCACAGCCGGGCCTGCAGTTTTTGCACCGGGAGCCATAGTGGAAACCAGAAAATACTGGGATGATGGCACAGGGGTGACAGCTTCCCTCCCCCAATGAAATCTTTAATAAAAAAGAAAATAGTCAGCCAATACAGTTGTATGTAAACTTGACTCAAGCTGGGGTCATCAAAGAAATTGAAACTCCAGCTGTTGAAAATGCTTTGATCAAATTGGCCTGTAGGCTAGGCTGTGGGGCATTTCCTTGATTGGTGATTGCTGTATGAGGTCCATCTGTGGGTGGTGCTGCCCTTTGGCAGGTGGTCCTGCCGTACATATAGAAACAGGCTGAGCAAGCTAATAAGTGGTATTTTCCTATGGACCGTGCTTCAGTTCCTGCATGCAGGTTCCTGCCTTGAGTTCTTGCCTTGGTTTCCTTTGGAGATGAATTGCTTCCTGAACCATAAGGCAAATTAATCTTTTCCCCCAACAAGTTGCTTTTGGTCAGCATTTTACACAGAGATCAAGTGCAAACTAGGGCAAGAATTGGTGCTGGGTTCCCGGGATGTTGTTGTGATGGGCAGTGTAGTAGGAGCTGTGAGCTGCATTCCTGCCACCCAGCTCCCGGCCGCCTGGCTAGCTTATGCCCCTAAACAACAACATACAAATTGTATTCTTTTAAACACTGCTTGGCCCATTTCTATTAATGTGTGTAGCACCACGAGGCAGTAGCTTACCAAGAAGGAATCTAGCCTACGTCCATCTTGGGCCGGAGCTTCATCGCATCTGCCTCAGAGAGGAGAGCTATGGAGTCTGAGCTCACTTCCTCTTCCTCCCAGCATTCTGTTCTGTTTACTCCACCCACATATGTTCTAACCTATCAGGCCAAGCAGTTTCTTTATTAATTAACCAATGAAAGCAACAAATTGATATGACACTCCCACATCAGGGCAGGACCTCATGGTCCTGAGGAGGGTTGTGGAAGAACGTAACTGTGAAAGTCATGGAGTGCTCAGAGCTGAATGGGCTGTCCTATGGGGTCTCAGAAGATAAGAATTCTAAGAGAAATGAAGACAACAGAGACCTGACTTGAGAAGTTTCAGAGAGAAGCCAAATCTCTTTTGGACAGTCTGTGTGGTGTTTTGAGGTGAGAATCTATGTTTAAACTGGTAAGCTGGGGCTGAAGGACGGGCTTTGATAAGAGTTCTGAACCACTGAGGGGGGAAATTTGTTCTTCTGGTCAAATTGATGCAGCTTTGCTGGGGTCACAGTCTGCAGTGATTAAGATATGACCAACATCTTCCCAAGTATCTCTTCATAGTCAGCACGGAGAGACTGTGGAGAGAGATACCAGGCCAGAGCTCACACTGGCTGTGAACATGGTAATGTGGGAGAGCCTCCTGGGTGGTACTGGTTTTGAAGACATAGGAGTCATGGAGATCAGCTGAGTCTTGGCCCTGTGAGAGGTGAGGATTCAGCCCTGGTTGTAGGAGGAGCCCAAGATTCGAAGGTTCACAGAGGAGGACTCTCTGGTAGAGTCAGAGTGTCTAAAGATAGCCCAGGAGAGGTTGTGGGTGAAAGTGCAGCCCAGTTTCAGTGAAGACCCATGCAGTGGAGACCCCAGGACTTCAGGATGATCCCCAACAAGATCAATAGCTGTGGAGCAGGGGGATGAGCCTTCTGACTGGGGTAAGATGAGACCCTAAAAGTGTTTTGATGTGTATGTCCCTAGCTGCTAAGCATGATGAACACCATTCTGACATACTTCATAACCATTTTTATTTTTTCTTTTGAGAACTCTCTGTTCTGTTCCATTGCTATTTGTGAATTGGGTTGTTTGCTTGCTCCCCTTCTTGTTTCTTGTGGTTCTTTTTAATATGTTCTAGATATTCATCTCTATCAGATGTGTAGCTGGCACACAACCTCTCGCTCTCTATGGACTCTCTCCCTACTTGGATGGTGACTTCCTTTCCTGAAGAGAAGACTTTTGGTTTAATGAGTTCTTTCTTGTCAACTGTTGACTTTTCTGAGCAAATGGATTTCTGCTCAGAAAGTCATTCTCTACAACTCCATCTTGTTGGATACTAAGTTGTCTCCCAGCAGTTTCAATGTTTTAAGTTAAACATATTGAGGTCTTTGATCAAGTTTGAGTTCATTTTGGTTCAGTATGATAGATATTGATCTAACTGCATTCTTCAAGTACCATACATCTGACTTGCTCTGTGTCTAATTGGTGAATCCCCTGCCTCTCAGATTCCTTCCCAGAGTTCTTATCTCTGACTATAACTTCCACCTATCCTTACCTGCCTAATAGCTGACCATTTCAGCTCTTTATTAAGCCAATCAGAAGGTGCCTTGGGCAGATGAGGTGAAACAGAGACACATCTTCATAGTGTATAAAAGGATTGTCTCACAACATGTTTCCATGGTCATCTCTGATTTCCACTAATTGGGGTCATTTCTTTGTCTCTTCTGATTAATTTGGACAAGGTTCCATCCATCTTGTTTGTCTTTTCAAGGAACCAGCACGTAGATGACTTGATTCTCTTTTCTTTTATTCTATTTTTGCTCTGGTTTTTATTTCTTCTCATTGGCTAAATTTAGGTTTGGTTTGTTTTTGCGGTTTTGTGTTTGTTTTTGATTCTGATTTTTTGTTTGTGTTTATTTGTTTGTTTGTTTGGGTTTTTTGAGACAAGGTTTCTCTGTATAGCCCTGGCTGTCCTGAAACTTGCTCTATAGACCAGACAGGCTGGAATTCAGAGATCCACCTGCATCTGCCTGCTGGAGGGCTGGGATTAAAGATGTGTGCAATTGCCACCTGGCCTGCTTTTTTTTGTATTTATTCTTATTTTATTCTTGAATTACATTATTTATTTGAGCATTTTTCTGGTTTTTAAAATATAGACACTTGAAGGCGTAAGCCACGAACAATGCCACACCAGTTTGGAATTATTATTAATAGGGTAGTATTTATTTAAAGAGGAAAAACTTACAGATCACGATCCCAGACAACAGCCCTTTGCGCAATCATGAAGCGAGTATAATCGCCAGCCGAACAGGAAGTCAAGAGGACCAGCGGAAGGAAATAGAAGCCTTTTGAAGGGAGAGAAACCACGCCCCAATGGGCTGGTATCTCAGCAGCTATTGGTTGGAGGGGCGGAAAGACCTCCTGCAACACCTCCCCCTTTTGTTTAAATAAGAGAGTTCTAAACCTACTACGAAATTATATACAATAAGTATAAATATCCTATTCTAACTAGCTTAGGACTTGTATAATAAATAACTTGGCCAAGTCATGAGAGAAAAGTAACTATAGTTATATAGTCTTCAACATCATCGAAGATCTGAGAAGGGAAATAATGTTACCTGGGTATTTAGGAAGTTCAGTAAAACAACTTCCTAAACATGCAACAAATCACAGGGACAACTAGCTACCTGGGCAATCACCCAAAGTGACGTTTGCAGCGTTTGAAGCAACCAACTTTGGCTAAGGCCTAACATAACTGACATACCATTTTCAAAGGCAAGCAACTTTTCAAAACTATCTTACCCTGTCTTGGCAGGATAGGACAGTCCTGTTTTATCCATTGATGCATGCTCTGTCTCTGTCAGTGGTTGAGGTATGGGCATTTCTTTGCCCCAAGGCCAGTTCTGCCAAAAAGAAAGGCTCCAGGTGGAGTGTCTTTGGTGCTCAACATTCTCTGGGGAATAGAGCGGTGTTGTCAGGAGCAATTGTGTCTCACTACCACAAAACTATGAGTTAGATTAAAGGCCATTTTCTACAGCTCTTTGAAGAGGTTGAAGATCATCTATCTATACTGAGTATAATCTCTATATATCTAAATAACCTGATTAGTCTAATTATAAATGGCAAACTTAGATGACTATTAATCTATATAATTCTCAATATCTATCTAACTTAAAGACTAAGACAATAAACATCTGTGTAACAAATGAGGATAATGACCTCCAAATATAAACAATGTACAAATATACATTGCAATATGGTAAATATATATCAATACACAAACAATATATAAGTATCTTAATCAAAGGTAGAAATGTATACTGCAATATGGTAAATATATATGATACATATATATCGATACAATATATGTCAATACATAAAAAATATTTTAAACAGAGGTAGAAACATGCATGCATACAATAGTCAATATAATTTAACTTTGTATCAATATACAAGAATCAATACCAATATATTTGTCTAAAAATTGTAACTCACAATTACAAATCTATTATCCCATCATCCCTCTTTATTTTTTTTTTTTCCAATTTGATCCCTGAGCTTATAAAATTCCTCCCCTAACTTCCCAACCCCTAAATGATGTCCCTAAACCCAGGGGCAAACATTACTGGGAGAGGGGACGTCGTCCTCTAGAATTACTTCCAGCTGTCATAGGGGCGACGTTCTTTCTGGGGGATCCTGTGAAAGCAAAATGATGGTTAAATTTCAAGATCAATGTCTTTTAAAATTGTAAATAGTCTCTGAGTATTATGTGGAGGTCTGGCCAGAATGTTGTACAAGATGTGCACCATTTCAGCTAAACAAGTTGGGATCTTCTTGTGCAGCTGGTACCCAAAACAGGTCTTGTAGTAGCGCTATCAGTATCATGACGTCATATCAACCAGGTAGAGTTGTTGTTGTGGGGCCCCATCTTCTTCCTGGAAACTTCAAATGTCACTTCAGAAAAGACTCATTGTTTATTGTAAAAATACTTAAACATTAATTATATAGACATATATATATATATATATATATATATATATATATATATTCAGTGAAAGGCATGATAGATATATTCAATGGAAGGTATGATAGGTATGAAGAAAAGCAAAGATGTTTTCTAAACTTATATTTCTTTCTGTCCCATATCATGGCTCTTGACATGAGACAGAAACTCGAGAAACTCTGGGTTTTTCTCTTACTAACAGGCTTGGATTTGGAGAGGGACTGAGCCAGAGTCCAACTTCAAAACCAGCTCTATAAATTTAGAAATATGGTTTAATGAGTGTTTTCCTGTGGAGATAAGAACAGAACCCTGCCTCCATTCTATATGTTTTACTTACCACCTGTATGAATATCATTGTGGATGAGTTGTCATTTCTCCTTTCCAAGAGGTTTCTCCTCTTCAAATCGAAACTTTATTAATTTTGATGGTATCCACAATTTTTCTTCTCCTGTGAAAACAAGAGCAAAACCCCTTCCCCAACGTAGCACATCTCCTGGCTTCCATTGAGAGGTCAGCACATCTTTGAAATAAATCGGTTGATTTAGTTCAGCAGACTTTCCATTATCCAATGTCTTTCTGCTGCTGTCATTCCTTTCTCATTAGCGTTAAGAAAATTCAAGGTTAATAAAGCATTATGTAATCTATTTCTGGGGGTATTTTCGGTCCCTTTCTGTTTGTTCAGCATATCCTTTATAGTACGATTTGATCTTTCTATAACTGCCTGACCTGTAGGATTATTTGGTATACCTGTAATGTGTTTTATATTATAATAATCAAAAAAGCATTTCATTTTCTTAGATACATATGCTGGACCATCATCTGTCTTTATTTGTGCAGGTATACCCATGATGGCCATAACTTCCAATAAATGTGTGATTACTGAATCTGCCTTTTCTGAGCTCAGGGCAGTAGCCCATTGAAAACCTGAATACGTGTCTATGGTGTGGTGTACATGTTTTAATTTACCAAATTCCATAAAGTGGAACACATCCATCTGCCAGATTTCATTTCTCTTAGTACCCTTTGAGTTACTCCCTGCAGGCAACGGTGTTTGATTATAGAAAGAACAAGTAGGACATCTCTTTATAATGTCCTTAGCTTGTTGCCACGAGTAATGGAAAATTCTTTCTTTAGGCCTTTACTATTGACATGATGCTTTTTATGAAATTCCGAGGCCTGCAACATGCTTCCAATCAATAATTGATCAATCTCAGCATTGCCTTGTGCTAGAGGACCAGGCAGACCTGTATGGGACCGGATTTTTATGTCACGGACAAAGCCTGTTCCTGATTATGTCTTGTACCTGGATAAACAATGAAGTCAACTCTGTGTCATCTGGTATAAATTCAGTGGTTTCAATATGCAAGATAACTCTTTCTGCATATTGTGAATCTGTAACTATATTAAGAGGTTCTTAAAATCCCTTAGCACCATAAGAATGGCATATAATTCTGCCTTCTGGACAGAATTATAAGGGCTTTGTTCCACCTTATTCAATTCATCTGACTTGTAACCTGCTTTCCCTGATTTATTTGCATCAGTATAGAACATACGGGCTCCAGTTATTGGAGCATCACGTACAATTTTAGGAAGAATCCAAGAAGTTCTCTTTATGAGGTTAAGTCTACCACTTTTGCGATAGTTGCTATTAATTTCTCCCAAAAAATTAGCACAAGCTCTTTGCCACGGTTCATTGTCTTCCCATAACTTTTTTATTTCTTCAGTAGTAAAAGGCACTATAATTTCTGCTGAGTCTATACCTGCTAGTTGACGAAGTCTCAGCTTACCTTTTATAATTAGTTCAGAGACTTTTTCCACATAAGTTTTTAATTTTTTACTTGGTTTATTGGGTATAAATATCCATTCTAAAATAATATCTTCCCTCTGCATTAGAATCCCTGTAGGAGAGATTCTGGAAGGCAATATGACTAGGATGCAGCTAAGATTTGGGTTCACCCTATCCACATGTGCTTCCTGTAATTTTTCCTCAATCATTGTCAGTTCCTTTTCTGCTTCAGCTGTCAGTTTTCTTGGACTATTCAAATCTTTATCACCATCTAAGGTTTTGTTTAAATGAACTATTAGATCAGGTGTTATCCCAACAGCTGGTCGTAGACTGGAAATGTCTCCCAACAATCTTTGGAAGTCATTAAGAGTCTTTAACCGGTCTCTCCTAATTTGTGCCTTGTGTTTTAATTTTCTCTAACCCTATTCTGTAACCTAGGTAATTAATAGAATTTCCTCTTTGAATCTTTTCAGGGGCAATTTGTAATCCCCACCTAGGCAAGACTTTCTTTACTTCTTCAAACATCCTTTCTAAAGTATCTTTATTTGAATCAGATAATAAGATGTCATCCATGTAATGATAAATTATGGACTTGGGAAATTGTTTACGAATTATTTCAATGGCTTACTTACAAAATATTGGCACAATGTAGGACTATTGAGCATACCCTGTGGGAGGACAGTCCATTGATATCTCCTATTAGGCTGAGAATTATTATAAGTAGGCACCGTGAAGGCAAATTTTTTCTCTATCCTTTTTTTTGTAACGGTACAGTGAAAAAACAATCTTTCAAATCAATAACTATAAGAGGCCATCCTTTTGGTAATAGAGAAGGCAAAGGAATTCCAGATTGTAATGGGCCCATAGGTTGAATTACTTTGTTGACAGCTCTTAGATCTGTCACCATTCTCCATTTACCAGATTTCTTTTTTACAACAAACACAGGAGAATTCCAAGGGCTGGTTGATTCTTCAATATGGTGAGCATCTAATTGCTCTTGCACCAGCTGTTCCAATGCCTGTAATTTATCTTCAGCTAGGGAGCCACTGTTTGATCCATATTGGCTTCTCAGTTAGCCATTTTAAAGGTAGGGCTGTTGGTACCTTTAAAGGTTTGGTATTTTCTATATGTTCTTGTACAGCCTGAATGGCTGGTGACCTTTTTCCATAATACCTCATCCATATCTTTCCCAGAATTATGAGTTCCTGGAACTGCAGGAATGTTAATCTGGGTATTCCATTGCTGTAACAGGTCACGCATTTATAAATTTATTGCAATATTGGCTATATATGGCCTTAGTCTTCCTATTTGCCCTTCAGGCCCTATGCATTCAACCCATCTTGTGCTTTGTTTTACACGAGATAGGGTTCCAATTCCCCAGAAACTGAACATCTACCTCTTGAAGAGGCCAATTCGGATGCCAAGATTCTGGGGTAATGATACTTACATCCGCACCTGTGTCTAATAAGCCTTCAATAAAAATGCCATTTATAAGCAGACTTTTAGCTTTGGTCTTTGGTCGTTAATAGAAGTCTGCTCAAAATATACGTTTACTCTGTCCTACTGGGTTTTTTGACTCATCGTCCACACATAATTCATCATTTAGTCCAGTATTACTTTTTACAGCAGAAATTGGAGCTTTTAATTTTCTTGGTGAGGCACGTTCTCCACTGTGACTGGGTATGGCTGGGCCACTGTTGGCTTCGGGGCCTGCGAGGCCCCTCAAGGAGTTTTCCCCGATGGGATCGAGTTGCCTTTTTGTCTGTTGTTGACCTGCATTCGTTGGACCAATGACGGCCTTTACCACATCTCCTACATATACCTGAAGGCCTAGGTCTCCTATTTTTGTCATTCCCAGAGGAGATATTATTCCTAGAAATTCTGTGCCTGCCGTCCCTTTTTGAGATGTCCTAATTTACCACAATTAAAACACCTGGCAGTTTGATGTCTCCTCATTGCTGTGGAAATCGCTTCTCCCTACCCAAGATTCATCATTATAGCTAAACGTCTCAACATTCATCGTATGCTGAATCCATTCATCCATAGGTGCTGATCTGACTTTAAGGGCCCAATTATCTTTTTGCATTCTATGTTTGCATTCTCAAATGCTAGAGATTCAAGAAGTATTCATTTTTTTTCTGATTCTGGGTCTGTTACCCCTATGTCCAGAGCCTTAATTAATCTTTGCAAAAAGTCAATAAGGGTTCTCTCTGTCCCTGCCTAATTCTGGTATATGATTCAACCCTTTTTGCCGGATCTTGTATCCTATTCCAAGCATTTAAAGCTGCTTGGTGACATAGATGCAGTACTTCATCGTCATAAAGAGCTTGGACCTGTGGATCAGCATATTCTCCTGCACCAAGAATTTGATCTTGGGAAACCTCGACACCTTTTGCTCTTCCTTGCTGTTCCATATGTTTGGATTCTTCTCTGAAATAAATTCCAAACATCAAGGAAGGTCCCCTTATCTAAAACTGCAGACACTAACTGATGGAAATCATAGGGTAGCTCTAGCATTAGAAGCCCAAGTCCTTATCATTTCCTGTACATATGCATTTTGCAAGCCAAAAGTAACAATAGCCTGTTTAATTTCTTTCAGATCATTCATTGCTATTGGCATCCATCTAGCTTCTCTGACTCCCTTTGAGCCTTTAGAAGTTGACGCTTTGTCAGAATTAAGTATGGGTTGCCGCTAAAACCCTGGGTAAGCCAGTTCTAATAGCTGGTGTTGGCTTTGTATCCTGTCCTTGTGCCTTATTACTCTGTTCACCAGTTCCAATCATTTTTTCAAGCATTTCAAGTCTTTTTTATTATTTTGTTTATTATTGCCTCTTTTGAATCCTGAATCTCCCTGAATCTCCTGAATCTCCTGACCTGCATGAGTTCTTGAGAGTACCATAATCTTCCTAAATGATAGAATATTCAAAAGAATACTACAAACCTAGTAACCAGTAAATTAAGTTATCCTCTTATAGTCACTATAAATTTTGTGGGTCATGATTAGACCCATTGCATTGGTAGCCCAAACAGTGAAATTCATGCTGGAAACAAAAATTGCCATTACCATATCATCCAGGTAGCCTCTAACTCACCGAAATCCGCCTGTCTCTGCTTCCCGAGTGCTGGGATTAAAGGCGTGCACCACCACCGCCCCTGGCTGGCCTTGAACTCACCGAGATCTGCCTGCCTCCTGCCTCCCAAGTGCTGGGATTAAAGGCGTATGCCACCACCACCTGGTCGGCCTCAGAGATCTGCCTCTCTGGATGTTATGGGCCTGAAGGCCAAGTGTATCTCTGACTCGGCAGTGGGGCCTAAGTCACAAACTAAACAAAAAACGGCATACACGGAACCATAAACCCAGAATCCAGGGGTAGAGAAGAATAACCCAGAAGCTGTGTATGCCTCCACGTGACAGAGTCACCCTGAGGGGTTGCAGCTTCCGTAAGGCTGAGGAAGGGAAGGCTTGCACCAAGCCGAACTCGCGGCTGGCAGCCTAGGGGTCCTAAAAGCCAAACGTTCGGGCGCCAGGTGAAGGCGTAAGCCACGAACAATGCCACACCAGTTTGGAATTATTATTAATAGGGTAGTATTTATTTAAAGAGGAAAAACTTACAGATCACGATCCCAGACAACAGCCCTTTGCACAATCATGAAGCGAGTGTAATCGCCAGCCGAACAGGAAGTCAAGAGGACCAGTGGAGGGAAATAGAAGCCTTTTGAAGGAGAGAAACCACGCCCCAATGGGCTGGTATCTCAGCAGCTATTGGTTGGAGGCGGAAAGACCTCCC